>OX451736.1:1282844464-1282861964 GCA_948472305.1 Vicia faba
AAGGGCAATTTCTGATTTTTCACCTAGCCAGTGGAAAATTTGGTTCAAGCATGGTTTCAAGGACTCAATGGCATCATCTTGACCTAATCACAAGGTTTAAAAGATCTCAAATACATTGGATTGACAGATGAATTTTCCAGTCAACTGACCAAAAATCAATTATACACTGAAAAGTCAAACTTTGACTTTTTGGTCAAAATCAAGTGCCAAGGGTCATTTTTCATCAAGATGTGTCAAAACATGAAACTTGTTCATCAAGAAACCTAATTTTGGAAATTAGGGTTTAAGATTGAAACATTTCATAACTTAGAAATTTTCTAAGTTATGAAAATTTCTTATTTTTTCCCAACTTTTCCCAACTTTTTCACCATGATGCAATTGGATTCAAAGAAAACTTCCAAAATGAAAGTTGTATTCCTCCACAAAATCTATAACTTTGAATCACAAAGTTTTCCCAAAAGATGTTTGGATCTCAAGTTATGATTTTGTGAATAGGGGTCCATGAAACTTTTAACTTAGTGAAATTTTGCCCTAGTTTAGGCAGATTTTTAACCTAACTTCATGGCAACTTTTTACATAGTTCCAAGAGGAATATAAAAATGAATTTCAAAGATGGATTATAGAGAATGTTACAATCTTTCCAAAATGTCCAAGAACTCTCCAAGATCATTTGTGTTTAGGGAGAATCGAATAAAAGAAAATCGCCATTTCTCACTTTTGTCCATGACATTTTTCACATTGGCACAATTTGCAAATAAGTTTGGATCATGCTTGTACTTGTTTTACAGGTCTTAATCCTTTCCACACTCCTTAATTAAATTAAAATACATTTGACAAAGGCATTGTTCTGATCTTTGAAGCTTTGTACAAGGGTTTAATCCAAAAATGGCAAAAAGTTTACATTACTACTTTGATAAAGCATACTTTTTGCAATTTTGTTTATCTTGAGCATTGAACCTGATCTATGGTTGCAAACAAGATCCATGAACATCAGGAAAAGTTCACCAACTCTCCTCAGGTCTTGAGCTAGCCTGTACAGGCTTTGGCTTTGTCAACTCAACTTTTGCTTCAAAAGCAAGTAAGCTTGCAAAAAGTCCACAACTTGGAAATATGATAAGAGCAAGTATTGTGATCATTTCAAACAACCTCAGCATATTGTACCAAGCCAAATACACGAGCTCATAGCATTGCAAATACCCTTAAACACAGAAATCACCATTTCTACCCAAAACAGGGCCATCTCTGCAAATCACATTCCAAAATAAAATTGGATCGTGCGTTTTATCTTGAACCACTTCAAACACATTCCCTACAACCCACCTGAACTATCCAAGTCCCTGTCCAGCAACTGTAACCTCATTTTCAAACTTCACCATTTTCATTTCGAAGCTTTGCAGGTTGAGTTCTACAAGGAGATTCAAGCAAGTTCAAAGCAAGCTGAGCATTGGGAAAGGTTGAAGGAACTTCAAGCAAGCTTACACGACCTTTAGGCCTCACTCAAAGTTGCTACATTGCCATAACCAAGCTCAATTGAACAAGGTATTTGTTAACTTCCTATCTCCTTATTTAGGCATCATTAGGCTTAGGTTTGTGAAGCAAAAATGTAGTTTTTATTGTGCTTGAGCTGTACATATGCATAGTTCTTATTTATATTAACTGAGCTATGAGAATTTGGATGATGAACATGCTGAAAATTTTAGGTTAAAATTTAGGGCCATTAAAATTCTCTCTGTCCTTTGAGAGTTAGGTCACAAAATGGATATGGTTGGAATCGTGATTGAAAATGCTATAACTTTCATGTTGTAAATTTTTGATTTCATGTAAGCAATAGAGAGAACAGGTTTGAGCTGAACAGGGCGCGCGCATGGTGTCTCAAGTTTAGGGATGAAGTGTGTATGGGCCTGGCGCCCTTGGGCCTCCTACTTTTGACACCCCTTATTTACTTTCTGCACCCCCTTGGCCCATTTGTTATATTTTGTATTATTTTTCATTTCTTTTGTGATTTCTGAATTTATTATTTTTTCTTGAACATTAAAAAACCAAAAAATATTTTCTTAATTTTTGCATTTTATTTTATTATTTTTTATTATTTTTTATGGCATAAAATTAGTTTATTAGGTTAATATAACTTATTTTTCTAAATAAAATTTGTAAATAATATAAAAATATTATATATTTTATTTTATTATATCATACATATAAAATTTTATTTTCTCACATATTTTAATTTTCAACATTTTGTAAATATTCTTATTTATTTTCTTGTGCATAAATGAAATAAATAATAATAGAATATATATTTTCTTTTAAACCAAAAATTAGGGTTTTCACCCTTTCAAAAATAATCATTTTTATTTTCTTATTTTTAAGACATTAAATAAATTCATTTTTTCATACATAAAAATTAATACAAAAAACATTTTGCATATTTACATTTTATTGCATATTTAAATATTTGCTTATTTATTTATTTGTGTAATATTTCAATTTGGTTGTAATAATATTTTAGGGTTTATTTTTGTGCAAATCCCCCCTATTAAAACTTGTATCCCCCTCCCTATAATAATGTTGTAATAGTCTAGATTTACTTTACGCATTTATTGCTTTTATATGCCATGATAGTAAATTAGGGTTTTGTATGCAAAAGACCAAAAATCAAAACAAATAGCATGACCTAAAATGCAAGACAAAAATACATGAAAAATGACAACACAATGCACACAAGCACCCCTAGGGTTTCATCCACTTTGTTTCCTTAAAACATGGCCATGGTATGCATGCTAGGTATCTTGGCAAAAATCAAACAAAAACAAAAGATCATAGTCCCTCGATGACGCTATCTTGGTTGCCTAAACAAATGATCTTAGTCCCTCAAAAACTTGCTAAGATACTTGGCACTATTGCTATCATGGTCATACGATGACCCACGCCCGTCCCGTTTAACATCCAAAGATAGGGTTTTTTACCAAATACAATGGTAAAACAACAATGTCAAAGGGTTAAAAATGTGTAGGAAAGACTTTTGAGTAGGTAGATGCTTCTAGTTACTTGATCAATTTGCAAACCATGCTTGCTATTTTCAAACAAACACACAATTTCAAAACATTTTCCAAACAACTTTCAAACATTGAAACATTTTTCAAAAGACAAACATCTTTGTATACATTCTTCAAACAAGAATCACTACAAAGATTTCCAAAACGATGGCCTCTTTTCAAAATACTTTCAAAACCACACAAAGCACCATTTCAAACAATTGAAAAAGCAAAGCAAGTGATCTAAACAAGTAACTAAGAGCCCATGGAAAACCATGGATGAAAAGGGTGCTAGTACCTTCCCTTTTCATAATCTACCCCCCCGAACTCAAGAAAACATCTCAAAGGTCTTTCCTGTGCTTTTTGTCCTTTCCTTTGGATAAAATAAAAGTCGGTGGCGACTCTTGCTAAACCGAAACATTTGCGAACACAAACGTAAAACCTCAAGTTAGTTCTCCCACCGCATCACAGAACTGGCAACTCTACTGGGTACAATTCTAAAAGTGGGGTTTCCTTAGGGTTTAGATCACCTTTACATGCTTATCTTGTTTGACTTGTATGCTTTACACTTTGGTTATATTGTTTGGGTTTGAATCCTCTACCCGAATTTGGGAAACATTCATAGGTAAATAGCAATACGTTGTGGAAACTGTGCGGGGTATACCGACATTGTCTAAGCCATAGCTATATTAGTGCGACATATTTGTGGGTATCGGTAGCCTTTGAGTCAATCAAAGAGAATACGGGGCCGCTGAGTGATGTCATGAAGCACTAATGGACTTTTAGAACCTTTACTTGACAAACTTGGCCTTTTAGGATGTAGTGAGATGACCGGCTTTGGTGCAGTCCGAAGTTGGTAGATACTCGATACTACACTCATCGAGGGTTGTTTTCTTGGAATATTTCGGTCGCCAGTAAAGTGGCTAAACTGAAACAATGAACACATAAAATAACCCAGTGATATTGAGCTCCTTAGAACCCAGTTACTATTTCTAGGACAGGTTGAGCCAACTAAACTTCAAGAGGGTACTTACCTATGAAACCCCATGCAAGCCTGAAACTAGGAACTTGTGTGATTTGTTTGTACATATATACTTGTGCATAACATCATGGACATCATGAAGCATCATATGCATTCACTAACCATTTCAAGGATTTGGATTTTCATCTTTGTTCCTGTTTTATAGGTAATGGATTCACTTCGCAGGAAAACTATCCAAGTCAACCTTGTAAGAATTCCTCCTCAACTCAAGGAGCTAGCTTCAAGGATTCCTGAGAATTCTCCATTCACCAAGAGGCATGGTTGTCTTCTTAACTTAGTCAACACCAACACTGAGGAGGATATGCTGAAAGTTCTCTTCCAGTTCTTTGACCCTTTGCATCATTGCTTTACATTTCCTGACTACCAACTTGTGCCTACTTTGGAGGAATTTTCTCAACTCTTAAGGATTCCTATTCTCTATCAACTACCCTACAACGGTACAGAAAGAGATCCAAAGCCATAAGATGTTGCTCAAGCCCTACACTTGCAACCATCTGATGTCATAGGTCATTGGGAAACTAGAAGTGGTGTCAAAGGTTTCTTGTCAAAGTTTCTGTATAAGAAGGGCCAAAGCTGCTGGAATTCCTTGGACTTACAAGCTTTTGAGGAGATTTTAAATCTTCTCATCTATGGATTGGTCTTGTTCCCAAATCCTGACCAACTCATAGATGTAAGTGCTGTCAAAATTTTCATGGCTCGCAACCTGGTGCCTACATTGCTTGGGGATATCCCCCACTCTTTTCACACTCGGACAATGAGGAAAAGAGGTGTTCTCATGTGTTGCACTCCTCTACTGGCAAGATGGTTTATTTCTCATCTTCCCCAAACAGTATTGAAGAATGAGCAAGGTTTGAGGTGGTCACAACGATTGATGACTCTTACACATTCAGATGTTCATTGGTGTTCTCGATCCAGAGAAAATGTTATCATCATTGATCGTTGTGGGGAATTTCCTAATGTCCCTCTACTTGGCATTAGGGGAGGCATCACCTATAACCCCTGCTTGGCTCTGAGAAAGTTTGGGTATGCCCGAAGGGATGGCCCACATGACATGCTGATTCCAGACTTGGTTTTTGACTTCGACAACGACGATCAAGGACTCCGACAAAGGTTTATCCGAGCTTGGAGGATGCCCAACAAGGTGGACAGTAAGACCTTGGGACACAAGAATTCCATCCCTCTTGAGCCTTACCTCAAGTGGGTACGAACCCGCGCCCAAAGTCTTATGATGCCTTACCCCTACATTCTCCCTATGATCAAAGAGCCTATTATGGAAGGAGATGTTCCATACATCCTCCTACATCCTGACATGCCAACATCACTAAAAGATTTACAAAGGAGTTGGATACATCTCAAGGGAGAACGCGATACTTTTGAAGCCCAATTCTACGCAAGCGAGAAGAAGGTTTTGGAACTTACTCGTCAACTTCACGAAGAGCAGACTCTCAACACCTACATTGCACCAAAGAGGATGCGCAACGTCTTTTTACCTTAGAATTTTGTATTATTTTGCCCATGGGGCATTGATGTACTAACAAATTCTATCTTATTAATATGACGTGTGTTTCTTTTTTGTTTAAAACAAATTTGAATTTATGAATCCTTGAATGCATTACATGAATACATATCATTCATCATATGCATAAACAGGTCTTCACACCAAGTTTCCTCATCTCTCTGCTGTTTATTTCAGCAAGATGGATATAGAACAGACGGTCAAAGACTTACAAGCTCAGAATTTACAGTTTCAACAACTACTTCTGACCTTGGCAAAGGGGCAGGAGGAGCTCAAGACTCTACTAGAGAAGGAAAAAGAGAAGAAGAATAAGAAGAGAGTTGGGGTGGCTACATTGGGCAGAAGATTTGAAGGTCAAACCAGAAGGGTCCTAGATTTTCCATCAACATATGAGGAAGGAGAAGGAAAGGGTAAAGGAACTATAGTGGCATCTGATTCTGAAGCTGAGGAAGAAGAGGATGAAGACTATTCTGAACAGCAGTACCCTCTTGCAGATGACAAATACAAGAACTTGGAAGAACGTCTGGCTGCCATGGAAGTGCAGAGAGTGCCTGGGTTGGACTTTGAAGAGTTAGGATTGATATCTGGAATTGTAATCCCTCCTAAATTCAAAGTGCCTCTGTTTGCTAAATATGATGGGTTGTCTTGTCCCAAGATGCACCTACGGTCTTATGTCAGGAAAATCCAACCACATTCTTCTGACAAGGATCTGTGGGTCCATTTCTTCCAGGACAGTCTTCCGGGGACACAGCTGGATTGGTTTTACCAGTTAGAGAGGTCTGAGGTGCATACTTGGGAAGATTTGGCGGCCGCCTTCTACAGACAGTATCAATACAATGCAGACTTAGCACCAACCTGTACTCAATTACAGAGTATGGGCATGGTCTCAAATGAAGGTTTCAAAGAGTATGCCCAGAAATGGAGAGACTTGGCGAGACGAGTACAACCACCTCTATCTGAGAGGGAGCTAGTAGATATGTTCTTGGGTACATTGTCAGGCCCCTTTTTCAATCACCTGATTGGAAGTTTGTCTGCGGGGTTCACCGAGTTGATTCTAACTGGTGAGAGAGTTGAAGCCAGCATAAAAAGCGGGAAAATTCAAAAAGATGCATCTGCTTCCGCTGCCATCAAAAATACTTTTCCAGCAAAGAAGGAAGTATCAGCTGTCTACTACCAAAGAGGTCAAGGAAGAGTTGAGCGCCAGCCAGCGGTGGGGGCCGTAATGATTCAGAAGTCTGCAACTGATCAGCCCAGAAACAATCAACCTAGAACCAACCAAGCAAGGGTGGAAAGGCCTGTACGGAAATTCACACAGATAAACATGACTCCTGCTCAAGTTTAACCCATCTCTTGAAGTTAAACCTTGCAAGTTTGAAGGAAGCCCCGAAGAATTCGAATACTACTTCTCCGTTCTACCATGCAAATGCCAAGTGTGCTTATCATTCAGACAGCCTGGGGCGTGACACCAACAATTGTTGGGCCCTCAAGAATAAGATTCAGGATTTGATAGATGCTAAAGAAGTTGAATTCGACGCCCCTGAAAAGCTGAATGTAATCTCTGCTCCAATGCCAAAGCATGGCCATAATGCCCATGTTGTTGAAGAGGATCTTTTTGTTGCTACTGTTGATGATTTGATAACTCCGCTACCGATAATCAAGTTGAATTTGCTGAAGGCTGGGATTTTCCCAGGTTGTGAAGAAGATTGCTGCCTTTGTTCATCCTTACTAACCGGCTGTCCATTGTTGAAGTTAGGCATCCAACGCCTAATGGATAACCAAGAAATCCTTTTTGAAAAGACTCCTGTTACACCGACTCCTGTCAATGATGTGTCAATAATAACCATATCCGCCAATCTTTCCAAGGTCTCCAAAAGACCTGTTAAGATTACATCCACTCCGAAGATTGTACCTTTGAAGATAACCATGCCCGGGCCCGTCCCGTACAAGTCCGACAGATCAGTACCGTGGAACTATGGTGGAGAAATCTACTACCACGATATTAAACAAATTGAATCAACTGAAGAGAGTTCTGATGAAAAGACTTCCAATATTGGAAAAATTGCTGGAACGAGTAAAATCACCCGCAATGGAAGAATTTTCTCTCCGGAGATTGCCCCTCCAAAGGCAACCTTCGGACCCTCAGCTGCTCCTAAGGTTACCCCTGCACCGATAAACATATCTGCGAGAACTCCAATTATTGAAGAAGTTGTAACTCCTGTGGTTGTCCCCTCTGCTGCTGTTGATAATAGAGGGAAAAGGATCAAACAAGAGCCTGTCAGGACGAGGGCTCAGCCATTTGTCATCCCTGAGACCTCTCAAAAAGAAATGGAAGAGATTTTGAAAATAATCAAGAAAAGCAATTATGATGTTGTGGAACAACTGGGGCAAATCCCCTCAAAGATCTCTATGTTGGCCCTGTTGCTTTATTCAGAAGCTCATGCTAAAGCTCTGATCAGATTCTTGAAGACGGCCCACGTGCCACAGGAAACCTCCGCGGATCAGTTCCAGGAATGTGTAGCTAGCTTAACAGCTGACAATGGTCTAGGATTCTCCGATACCGATTTAACATCTAAAGGGAGAAAACATAATGACGCTTTGCATGTCTCGATGTAATACAGAGGGACTACTCTAGCACACGTACTGGTAGACACTGGTTCATCACTGAACGTCTTGCCAAAGAAAGCCTTGGATAGACTGGATTGTGAAGGGTTAACCCTGAAACCCAGCAATATCATTGTCATAGCCTTTGATGGCTCTAAAAGGATGGTCCACAGGGAGGTGGACATCCCGATTAAAGTGGGAACTGAAACCTTCAACTCCACATTCTATGTGATGGACATCCGTCCTTCTTATTCTTACTTGTTGGGAAGACCCTGGATTCACAACGCTGGAGCCGTCACTTCTTCTCTGCATCAAATGCTCAAGTACCCTATCCAGGGGAAAATTATAACTGTTCACGGTGAAGAGGAATATATGATAAGCCATCTAAATTCTTTCTGCTATGTAGAATTGGATGGCGAATTCATAGAGACCCCTTTCCAACACTTTGAAGAAGTTTCTGAAGAGATTGCAGCGACCAAGACAGTGTCTTCTGTACCCATGGTTACCAGACCTCCGCCTCGGATGTCATCTCTCAAAGATGCAAAGGCTGCGATTGAAGAAGGAGGAAGCACAATCTGGGGGCAACTTCCCGACTTTCCTTTCAAATCAGATAAATCCAGCTTGGGGTTCACTTCTTCCGCACAAAAGGCCGTACGCCGCACCCGTGCTGGAGGGCCACCAGTGAAGATCACCCATCATGGAATCAATGCTTTGGAGGATAGTGAAGAGGAGAGCAACTTAGAAGACTGGATTTTCCCTACCGTTGACGGAGGACTGTGCAACTAGGAGGCAAAAGACTTTGTTCCGATTACTTTCATAAATCAGTAATTTATCTTTCAAACATTTCTGTTGTTTTGTAATAATTCTTAAATAATTCGTACACTTTTAAACTTGTTCCTTACCCGAGGTACATAGGTCCATTTGTAAGGGTTTGATTTTTCATCTTCATATGCCATTTTAATGAATCATGGACATTTTCACATATAAACTTCTGTGTTCATTGTCTTTCTTTTTGCATTTTATTTGTTTAAAGATGGCTATCCCTTACACACACCCACACTCACAAATGCAAGTACCCTTCCGTTCCGGATTCCATGGGTAACAATTCTGCTTTGGCCTTCAGTGACTCTGAAGATCTGGTATACCATGCCGAATACAAAGGTGAGGAAGATTGTGAGGTGCCAGGAGAATTGGCTAGGCTGTTACAACAAGAAGAAAGGGCTATTCTACCTCATGAAGAGCTGTTAGAGACAATCAACTTGGGTACTGAGGAAGACAGAAAAGAAGTCAGAGTAAGTGCCAACCTAGAGCCAAGTGTCAAAGAGCGCTTAATTCAGCTGTTACATGAATATGTTAAGATCTTCGCTTGGTCATACGAAGACATGCCGAGACTCAATATAAACATTGTGGTACACCGTCTCCCCACAAGAGAAGACTGTCCACTAGTTAAACAGAAAGTCCGCCGCATGAGGCCCGACATGTCAAAAAAGATCAAACCAGAAGTTATGAAGTAGTTCAATGCTGGATTTCTTGCTGTTACTTCCTATCCACAATGGGTTGCTAACATTGTGCCCCTGCCTAAGAAGGACGGCAAAGTGAGAATGTGCATGGATTACAGAGACTTAAACAGGGCCATCCCTAAAGATGACTTTCCACTTCCGCACATTGACATCTTGGTTGACAACACAACTCAGCACAAGGTATTTTCTTTCATGGACGGATTTTCAGGGTACAACCAGATCAAAATGGCCCCTGAAGACATGGAGAGAACTACTTTTGTTACACAGTGGGGTACGTTCTGCTATAAAGTGATACCGTTCGGACTGAAGAATGTCGGGGCAACCTATCAACGCGCCATGGTAGCTTTGTTTCATGATATGATACATCATGAGATTGAAGTCTACGTATACGACATGATAGACCGATCACAGATGGAAGAAGAACACCTCGACCATTTGCAAAAGCTGTTTGTCAGGTTGAAGGAGTACAAGCTCAGACTGAACCCTAACAAGTGCACTTTCGGAGTCCGATCCTGTAAACTCTTGGGTTTCATTGTCAGCAACAAAGGCATCGAGGTTGACCCTGCCAAAGTCAAAGTTGTACAAGAAATGCCTGCTCCTCGCACTGAGAAGGAGGTCATATGTTTGTTGGGATGCCTAAACTACATTGCAAGGTTCATTTCTCACCTAACATCTACCTGTGAGCCAATCTTCAAGCTGTTGAAGAAAGATCATGTGGTTAAATGGAATGATGACTGTCAAATTGCTTTCGATAAAATCAAGGAGTATTTTCTAGAACCTCCTATCTTGATGCCACTCGTTAAAGGAAAACTGCTAATCATGTATCTGACCGTCCTAGAGAATTCAATGGGGTGCGTACTGGGCCAACATGATGAGTCTGGCCGAAAAGAGCATGCCATTTATTACCTTAGCAAAAATTTTACCGACTGTGAGACCCGATACTCACTACTCGAGAAAACTTGTTGCGCTTTGGTATGGGCTGCTCGCCGGCTAAGGCAGTATATGTTGACTCATACCACTTTGCTGATATCTAAGATGGATCCGATGAAGTACATCTTTGAGAAGCCTGCTTTATCTGGAAGAATAGCTAGATGGTAGATGATCCTAACAGAATACGATATACAGTACACGACCCAAAAAGCTATAAAGGGGAGTGTGCTAGCTGACCATCTGGCTCATCAAGCTGTCGAAGATTATCAATCCATGAGGTTTGACTTCCCTGACGAGGATATCATGACATTGGACAATATTGAAGAGAACAGATCATATGACGGACCTGAACAAGGATCCAAATGGACCCTGTACTTTGATGGTGCCTCTAATGCACTTGGAAACGGTATCGGCGCGGTACTCATCTCTCTAGAAGGTTTCCGTACTCCTTTCACCTCCAGACTTTGCTTTAACTGCACCAACAACATGGCCAAGTATGAAGCTTGCATCTTTGGACTCAAGGTTGTAATAGATCTGGGAATCAAATATTTGGTTGTGTTTGGAGACTCAGCTTTGGTCATCAGTCAGATTAAAGGAGAGTGGGACACTAAGCATCCCAATCTCATCCCTTACAAAGAACATGTCTTGACATTGCTACCTCATTTCGAGCAGATTACCTTCGAGCACTTCCCGCGAGAAGAAAATCAGCTAGCAGATGCTGTAGCTACAATGTCATCCATGTTAAAACTTAACTGGGATAATGAGGCTCCCCAGATCACCATTGAACGGATGGACGAACCTACACATTGTCACGAGATTAATACCGAAGAAGTAGTGGACTGACCGTGGTTTCATGAAGTCAAAAGGTATCTCGAGGCTCACGAATACCCTGAAGGAGCTTCAGTCAACGACAAAAAGTTCTTGAGGAGGTTCTCGGTAAAGTTCTTCTTGAGCAATGGTATCCTGTATAAGCATAATCATGATTGCATTCTGCTCCGTTGTGTGGACAAGATTGAAGCTAAACAGATCATGGATGAATTGCACAATGGTACCTTTGGAACTCACTCTAGCGGACATACAATGGCTAAGAAGATTCTACAGGAAGGCTATTATTGGTCTACCATGGAAGCTGACTGCCATCAATATTCCAGGACTTGTCACAAATGTCAAATCTATGCGGACAAGGTACATATACCTCCAGTTCCTCTCAATGTCTTAACAACTCCTTGGCCATTCGCGATGTGGGGAATTGACCTGATTGGAGAGATCAAGCCTACATCATCCAATGGACACCGCTTCATTCTGGTGGCCATTGATTACTTCACTAAGTGGGTCGAAGCAGCTTCCTTCGCATCCGTCACAAAGAATGTTGTTTTCCGCTTCATCAAGAAGAACCTCATTTGCCGGTACGACATCCCCAAAAGGATCATCACTGACAACGGTACAAACCTTAACAACACTATGATCTCCGCCTTGTGCGAGCAGTTCCAGATTCAACATCACAATTCATCTCCCTATCGTCCAAAGATGAACGGTGCTGTCGAAGCTGCGAACAAAAATATCAAGAAGATCATACAAAAGATGACAGTCACCTACAAGGACTGGCATGAGATGTTACCGTTTGCTCTGCACGGGTACCGTACCACAGCACGTACATCAACTGGGGCAACACCCTATTCTTTGGTATATGACATGAAAGCTGTTTTACCTATTGAGGTTCAGATTCCCTCCTTGAGAATCATGAAGGATGCTGGTTTGAGTGAAGACGATTGGATCCAAACCCGACTTGATCAACTTAACTTGATTGACAAAAAGCGGCTTACTGTTGTCTGCCATGGTCAGAAGTATCAAAAACGGATGATCAAGGCATTCAACAAGAAAGTCAGATGCCAGACATATCAAGTCGGGGATCTGGTAATCAAGCGCATCATCTTGCCGCAAAGTGATCCCAGGGGCAAATGGACTCCTACCTACGAAGGACCATTTGTGATCAAAAACATCTTTTCTGGTGGGGCGATGATCTTAACCACCATGGACGGTGACGACCTGCCGCACCCTGCGAACGCAGACATAGTCAAAAGATACTATGCATAAATGAACCGTTAGGTTGACACACCTAGGTAAAAAAAAGGGGCATCCCGGTGAATCGAAAACCCGAAAGGGCGGTTCAGGAAAAAGTTAGGGATAAACAAAAAAAATCTGTACACCCGGCAAGTTGAAAACCCGAAAGGGAGACTTGGGCAAAAAAGGGTTTCCCGGTGGATCGAAAACCCGAAAGGGCGGTCCAGGCAAAAATTAGGGAATTAAAGCGTATGACTATATCTCGTCGGATCATTTTAAGGACAATCTCTTCACAGACAAGCTCCGGGTTTCAGATCAATCCAATTATCTTCGGACGAAGCAACAAATGGACAAGATATTTAGAGTTACGAAGGCTATAGAAGAATGGGAACCCCATGAAATTTTTACACATAGCCATCTTTCTTTGCATAAATTTTTCTCATTTTTATGACAACGTTCTCTTACTAGGATGTCTGTCTCCTTTGTACAAAATACTTACACAAAGTTAATATAAAAATACTTCAAAGTGCATAAAACTATTTGCCTTTTTCTTTTTACGCTTGTGTTTTATTTGAAAACATCCAATGATTTATTAATGAGCATATGCATTTGAATATAATCACTGTTTACAAATAAACGAAATGGGAAAGAATAATTACTGACAGGTTGAAAGTATAGGAAAACGTCTTTAGGCTATTCCAAGAGAAATCCCCTGCAACACATCATCTAGACCCCTAGCGGAGCTAAAACCTTGAAATGCATATCCCCAGCGGAGTTAAATTTCAAAATCCCCATCAGAGTTAGGTCTTCAAACTCCCAATCCCCAGCGGAGTAAAAACTTTGAGCTACAGACCCTCTGCGGAGATGAAACCTTCTTCCCCAGTCGATTCAAATTTCCAATCCCCAGCGGGAACCATTCAGTTTTCCCTAAATTCCCCAACAAGTTGTCTTAAAGTTTGAGAATCAACCAGATAACAGTTAACTTTTGTCTTATCCCCAGCCTAGGATAATTCCCCAGTAGAGTGGCATGCAACCTGAACTTTTTCCAAACAGGAATAAGCTTTTTCCCCAGAGTACTAAACTTACTCTCCAGTAGTATAACTACTCCCCACATAGTTTTTTTACTCCCCAACAGAATGAAGATTCTCATTCTTGATTCCCCGGTGAAGTTGCCAGAGTCTTCATTACTCCCCAGCATGAATTTGTCAGAATTTTTAATCCCCTGCAGATCGAAGATTCTCATTCTTGACTCTCCAGCATGAAGTCCCCAAGGATTCAAATTCCCCAGGATATTGAAGATTCTCATTCTTAGTTCCCCGCAGAAGCCATCAGAGTCTTCCTTATTCTCCAGCAGATCAGGGTTTCCCTTTATTCGATCCCCGGTAGAGATCACCAGAGTTTCCTTATTCCCCAGCCGAGTAAGGATTCCCATTGTGTAATCCCCAACCATAGTCATCAAAGTTCTCGGGATTCCCCAAGCAGATTTCTCAAACAACACTTGGCATTATTCTCACAACAGAATGTTTATCATCCTCCAA
This sequence comes from Vicia faba, assembly GCA_948472305.1. Lineage (NCBI taxonomy): Eukaryota > Viridiplantae > Streptophyta > Magnoliopsida > Fabales > Fabaceae > Vicia > Vicia faba. Next base: position 1,282,858,708 of record OX451736.1, read on the forward strand.
CTCCAATTTTTTTGAAGGATCCCTATATCCCCAGGAAAGTCGTGAAGGATTCTCACATCCCCACAGAAGTTGTCAAGGATCTTTAATCCCCAAGCAGTCAGCAAGGATTTCTCATCCTCAGCAATCAAAGATTTTGAATCTCCAGCAGCAGTCAATGATTTATTTTCCCTGGCAGCAGTCAAGAATTTTATTATCTCCAGCTATCAAGGATTTATTTTCCTCAGCAAGACAGCTAATATGCTTACATGCGCATACATTACATTCATATATCATAAACGTTGATAAATCACATTTTATTGCATCATACATTTCATGCAACATAACTTTATGTTTTAGCTAACATTTTACCCTTTTCAGGATAAGATTAACAGCTATCTTTAACAAATATTCAAAGATTTCAGATACAATACGGATACACTCCAGACACGAAAGTCATTCTGTTACTCATTCAAATCTCTTATTCATGATACAGTAAAGATACACTCCAGACACGGAAGTCATTCTATTACTCATTCAGAATTTCAAGTCAAGATACAGTTCAGATACACTTCAGACATAGATGCCATTCTGTCACTCATTCAGACTTCAACAATCATGATACCGATTAGATACGCTCCAGATATGGAATCCATTCTATTTCTCATTTAGATTCAACTATCAACTTCAAGTTCAGATACACTCCAGACACGGAAGTCATTCTGCTACTTATTCAGATCCCAGTTACAGTTCAGATATACTCCTGACACGGAAGTCATTCTGCTACTCATACAGATCTCAACTTCAGATACAGTCCAGATACGCTCCAGACACGGTTGCCATTCTGTTACTTATTCTGACTTTTTCCCCAGCTCAGAGATGCTCTAGACACGGATGCTATTCTGTCGCCTATTCAGAATTCAGATTCAGATATAATACAGATACACTCTAGACACGAAAGTCATTCTGCTATTCATTTAAGAAGCAAATACAGTTACAACTCGAATACGCTCCAGACACGGATGCTATTCCCTTGCTCATACAGACTCAGTCTCCAGATACAGTTCAGATACGTTCCAGACATGGATACCATTCTGATACTCATTCTTTCTACTTACAACTTGCAGTTCAACAAACACTCTTGATGGCATCTACATGCCCATCTCCAAAAATATTCTGTCACCTCTCCAAATGGCATCTTTAAGCTCATTCCCTCAACTATACTTTGACAAGTGCAAATTTACGGGCACTCTAGTGTCCAATCATCTTTTACCTTCGAGTCACGAATGACAAACTCGCCAATCTAACTCTTCAGGTTCAAGAAGATTGAATAAGGGCAGCTGTTGTACCCCAAAATTTTCCCTCTCATTTTATCAAGATTTCCCCTCACAAGACTCTTTGGACTCCATACCAGATTAGGGTTTGCTCAGCTCAAAACTTCTCCTTGCACTGATGACTTGAAATTAGGGTTTGATTTTGCACAAGGATTTTTGGAATTCTAGTGCCTCATGTGACTTTCATACTTCATTTTGGAACTCTAAGATTGCTCATACCAAGTTTCAAGCCTTGAATCAAATTTTTGCCTAGTCAATTGGACAGTTGACCTAAAAATTAGCTGTATTGGGGAAAAAGTCAATTGTGGCCAATTTACAGTCAAACCTCATAATTTTTGATCCACGTCAACATTATAGGCTCATATAAACCATTTAATCAAGTTTGGACCACAACTCCTCAAGAAATTTGATCAGATCATCAAAAGGGCAAAATGGTCAAAATTAGGATTTTGACTGTAAAAGGGAAATTTCTGATTTTTCACCTAGCCAATGGAAAATTGGGTTCAAGCATGGTTTCAAGGACTCAATGGCATCATCTTGACCTAATCACAAGGTTCAAAAGATCTCAAATACATTGGATTGACAGATGAATTTTCCAGTCAACTAATCAAAAATCAATTGGACACTGAAAAGTCAAACTTTGACTTTTTGGTCAAAATCAAGTGCCAAGGGTCATTTTTCATCAAGATGTGTCAAAACATGAAACTTGTTCATCAAGAAACCTAATTTTGGAAATTAGGATTTAAGATTGAAAAATTTCATAACTTAGAAATTTTCTAAGTTATGAAAATTTCTTATTTTTCCCCAACTTTTCCCAACTTTTTCACCATGATGCAATTGGATTCAAAGAAAACTTCCAACATGAAAGTTGTAGTCCTCCACAAAATCTAAAACTTTTAATCACAAAGTTTTCCCAAAATATGCGTGGATCTCAAGTTATGATTTTGTGAATAGGGGTCCATGAAACTTTTAACTTAGTGAAATTTTGCCCTAGTTTAGGCAGATTTTTGACCTAACTTCATGGTAACTTTTCACATAGTTCCAAGAGGAATCTAAAAATGAATTTCAAAGATGGATTGTAGAGCATGTTAAAATCTTTCCAAAATGTCCAAGAACTCTCCAAGATCATTTGTGGTTAGGGAGAATCGAATAAAAGAAAATGGCCATTTCTCACTTTTGTCCATGACATTTTTCACATTGGCACAATTTGCAAATAAATTTGGATCATGCTTGTACTTGTTTTACAGGTCTTAATCCTTTCCACACTCCTTAATTAAATTAAAATAAATTGGACAAAGGAATTGTTCTGATCTTTGAAGCTTTGTACAAGGGTTTAATCCAAAAATGGAAAAAAGTTTACATTGCTACTTTGATAAAGCATACTTTTTGCATATTTGTTTATCTTGAGCATTGAAGCTGATCTATGGTTGCAAACAAGATCCATGAACATCAGGAAAAATTCACCAACTCTCCTCAGGCCTTGAGCTAGCCTGTACAGGCTTTGGCTTTGTCAACTCAACTTTTGCTTCAAAAGCAAGTAAGCTTGCAAAAAGTCCACAACTTGGAAATCTGATAAGAGCAAGTCTTGTGATCATTTCAAACAACCTCAACATATTGTACCAAGCCAAATACACGAGCTCATAGCATTGCAAATACCCTTAAACACAGAAATCACCATTTCTACCCAAAACAGGGCCATCTCTGCAAATCACATTCCAAAACCAAATTGGCTCGTGCGTTTTGTCTTGAACCACTTCAAACACATTCCCTACAACCCACCTGAACTATCCAAGTCCCTGTCCAGCAACTGTAACCTCATTTTCAAACTTCACCATTTTCATTTTGAAGCTTTGCAGGTTGAGTTCTACAAGGAGATTTAGGCAAGTTCAAAGAAAGCTGAGCATTGGGAAAGGTTGAAGGAACTTCAAGTAAGCTTACACGACCTTT